>OZ019961.1:2201180-2218680 GCA_963970385.1 Theonella swinhoei | reverse complement strand
GAGGCATGCTCTCTCTCTCTCTCTCTTTCTCTCTCTCTCTCCTCTCCCTCTCTCTCGCTCTCCCTCTCAAGCATATCTCAGTCAGTCGGAAGGGAGTTCCGATGTGGAGGTATGCTCTCTCTCTGTCTCTGTCTCTGTCTCTCTCTCTGTCTCTCTTCTTTCTCTCCCTCTCTCTCTCTCTCTCGCACTCCCTCTCAAGAAATGGGCGTGTCTCAGTCAGTCGGAGGGGAGTTCAGATGTTGAGGTATGCTTTCTCTCTCTCTCTCTCTCTCTCATGCTCTTACTCTTGCTCTCTGTTGCTCTCTTTCAACAAATGGCGTGTCTCAGTCGGAGGGAGTTCTGACGTGAAGGTATGCTCTCTCTCTCTCTCTCTCTCTCTCTCTCTCTCTCTCTCTCTCTCTCTCTCTCTCTCTCTCTCTCTCTCTCTCTGTCTCTTTTTCTCTCTCTCCCTCTCAAGAAGGTGGAGGTATGCTCTCTCTCTGTCTCTGTCTCTGTCTCTCTCTCTGTCTCTCTTCTTTCTCTCCCTCTCTCTCTCTCTCTCTCGCTCTCCCTCTCAAGCATATCTCAGTCAGTCGGAAGGGAGTTCCGATGTGGAGGTATGCTCTCTCTGTCTCTGTCTCTGTCTCTCTCTCTGTCTCTCTTCTTTCTCTCCCTCTCTCCCTTCTCTTGCTCTTATTCACGCCCTTACTCTTGCTCTCTCTTGCTCTCTTTCAAGAAACGGGCGTGTCTCAGTCGGAGGGGAGTTCCGACGTGAAGGTATGCTCTCTCTCGCTCTTGCTCACGCTCTTACTCTCGCTCTCTCTTGCTCTCTTTTTCAGGTAATGGGTGTGCTGTCAGTCAGAGGGGAGTTCCTGTGTGGAGGCATTCTCCCTCTCTCTCCCTCTCTCTCTCTTTCCTCTTTCTCTCCCCTTCCTCCATCACTTCCTCTCCCTCTTTCTCCCTCCCTTTCTCTTTCCCTCCTCTCTCTGTCTCTCTATCTCTCTCGTTCTCACTCTCCTCTCCCTCTCCCTCTTCTTACTCCTGCTCTCTCTTGCTCTCTTTTTCAAGAAATGGGCGCGTCTCAGTCAGAGGAGAGTTCCTGGGGTATTCTCTCTCTCCTCTCTCCTCTTTCTGTCCCTCCTCACTTTCCCTCCCTCCATCACTCCCCCTCCCTCTCTCTCCCTTTTTCTTTCTCTCTCAGTCGGATGGGAGTTCCGGTATGGAGGTATGCTCTCCCCCTCTCTCTCTCTCTCTCTCTCTTTCACTCTCTCTCACTCTCTCCTCTCTATTGCTTTCACTCTTGCTCTCACTCCCTCTCTCTCCCTCTCTCTCTCTCTGCCTCTCTCTCTTTCGCTCTCCCTCTCAAGAAGTCAGTCAGTCGGAGGGGAGTTCAGATGTTGAGGTATCCTCTCTCTCTCTCGCTCTCCCTCAAGAAATGGGCGTGTCTCAGTCAGTTGGAGGGAGTTCCGATGTGGAGGTATGCTCTCTCTCTGTCTCTGTCTCTGTCTCTCTTTTCTTTCACTCCCTGTCTCCCTCCCTTCTCTTGCTCTTATTCACGCTCTTACTCTTGCTCTGTCTTGCTCTCTTTCACGGGTCTCAATCGGAGGGGAGTTCCGACGTGAAGGTATGCTCTCTCTCTGTCTCTTTCTCTCTCTCTCTCTCCTCTCCCTCTCTCTCTCTCTCTCCTCTCCCTCTCTCCCTCTCAAGAAATGGGCGTGTCTCAGTTCCAATGTGGAGGTATGCTCTCTCTTTCTCTCTCTTTCTGTGTCCCTCTCTCTGTCTTTTTTCTCCTCTTGCTCACGCTCTTACTCTCGCTCTCACTTGCTCTCTTTCAGTAAATGTCAGTTGGAGGGGAGTTCCTGTGTGGAGGTATTCTCCCTCTCTCTCCCTCTCTCTCTCTTTCCTCTTTCTCTCTCCTCACTTCCCTTCCTCCACTCCTTTCTCCTATTTCCCTCCTCTCTCATTCTCTCACTCTCCTCTTGCTCTCAAGAAATGGGCATGTCTTTGTCAGGTTTGGTATGGAGGTGTGCTCTCCCTCTCCCTGTCTCTTCCTCTCAACCTCTCGCTTTATCTCTCAGTGGGTGTGTTTAAGTCAATCGGGGTAATTCTGGTGTAAGGTGCTCCCTCTCTCTTTTTCTCTGTTCTACTCTTTCTCCTTTCCCTCCCTCTCTCTCTTTCCATCCTTCCCTCACTTCCCCTGTCTTCCTCACTCTCCCTTGCTCTTGCTCTTGCTCTTGCTATTGCTCTCACTATCTCTAGAGAATTCCGGTGTTGTGGTTTGCTCTCCTTTCTCTCTCACTCTCTCCTTTTTCCTTCCTCCCTTTTTATTCTGCCTCTCCTCCCTCAGAGTGTAATTCTCGTGTTGAGGTGTGCTCCTGCTCCTCACTGGAGTCAGTCGGATGGTAATTCTGGTGTCGAGGTCTGCTCCTTCCCTTTCTCTCTTGTCTCCACTCTTTTTCCTTCCCTCCTTTCCCGTCACTCTCTTTCTCTTTCCTCTCTCTTCTTCCTCCCATCCTCCCTCCCTCCCTCCCTCTCTCTCTCTCTATCTCCCCCCCTTGCTCTCAATTTTTTCTTATCTCTCTTAAGAAATGGGCATGTCTCAGTCAGTCGAAGTGTTTTTCTTGTGTCGAGGTGTGCCTCTCTCTCTCTCTGCTCTCTTCCTCCCTCCCTCCTTCCCTGTCTCTCTCACCCCTCTCCTTTCCCTTGCTCTTGCTCTCGCTATCTCTAGTTTTCTCAGGAAATGGGCGTGTCGGAGGAAAATTCCGGTGTTGAGGTGTGCCCCTCGCTCTTTCTCTCTTTCTCTTTCCTTCTCTCTCCTTTCTTTCTCCCTCCCTACTTCCCCTGCCTCCCTCACTCCCTCGTTCCCCTTTCCCTTGCTTTTTTGCTCTCTAGCTCTCAGAAAATGGGCATGTCGGAGGGTAATTCCAGTGTTTAGGTGTGCTTTTTCTCTCCCTTCCTCTCTCTCACACTCCCTCTCTTTCCTGTCACTCTTTTTCTCTCTTTCCCTGAGTCCCCTCCCTTCCCCTCCTCTTTGCTTCCCTCCCTTCCCCCTCTTTCCTGTCCCTTTTCTCTCCCTCCCTCTCTCCTTCCCTTCCCTCTTTGCCTCCCTCCCTCCCTTTCTCCCTCCCTCCCTCTTCCTCTCTTGGTCTAGCTATCTCTTGGAAGTCTCAGTCAGTCGGAAGAGAGTTCTGGTGTCGAGGTGTTCTCTTCCGTTTCCCCTCCCTTTCTTCTCCCTTTTTCCCTATCTCCCTCTCCCTCCATCCCACCCCCCTCCCTCTCTCTCCCTTTCTTTCTCCTCCCTTTTTCCCCACCTCCCCCTCCCTCTATCCCTCCTCTCTCTCACGTTCGCTCTTGCTCTCAGTCGGATGGGAATTCTGGTGTCGAGGTGTCTCCTTCTTAGCTGCCTTTCCTCTCCTTCCCCTCTTCCTCCCTTCCTCCATCCCTTCCTCCCTCCTCCCTCCCTCTCTCTTCCCCTCCCTCCCTCGATCTCTTGAAATGGGCATGTATCTGCTCTCTCTCTCTCGCGAATAATGATTTGTGTGGCATGTACTGAGAGCCTGCCTTTGTAGCGGTCTTTGACATCAAGCTTAAGCTGAAAACGGAACGTGAGTCTGATGTCATGTACCCTTTCCAAGTGCTCTCTCCCTCTCTTGGTATAGCTTAGTGTGATCATTCTAGATTCCTGGTATGTAGCACTGTATTATGGGAGGGGCTGTAGAAGAGGGAGGGGCTACTCGTATCTACTGAGAGGAGGGGCTGCCTGGTGGTTACTGTCTCAGTATTTCGCCATAGAGCAGCGTAATACGTCGTCCAACATGAGGGAAACTTCATGCACTTCATAATATAGGCAGTACATGTACGAATATCACCATTATTACACATGTACATCTACTGTGAAAACACTGGCTGACCTGAGCAGCACTTCCCGCACAGCAGTAAGCAAATACCTCCCAGTAAACTTCGAGTGTGCAGTCATGCTTCCTTGTGGCAGTGTGCCGTAGTCCTGTGTACAAAATTCATATACAATTCCTGTACGTACTGAGTCCCGCACCATTCATGTACTGTACACAGTTCATAAAGACAATTCCTGTATGTGCACAATTCGTGCCAGTTCGTGAAGACTGTGCCGGTTTCAGTAAGACGGACAGAGTTCGTCCTGTACTGTACCCATTCCTGTGTACCGAACGTTATTTGTAATGAACAACAAACCAGGCACGTTCCTGTACATGTACTGTGCCAGTTTCCTCTGCAGTGTGACAGTTTGTGACCATTCACACTTCTGTGCAAGTCCTGCACAATATTCTAGACATGTACAACAATCCTACGCGTCAGTTCTCAGGTACGTACTAGCACTGAAAGGGGAACTGACCACACCCATAAACCAGGTCACGTGATGTGTGTACCGAAGACCACAAGGCAAACTAAGTCGTGTATGCCTGCTTCCTAGGCACGACCTAGAATCCATACCTCGCTGCTACTAACTACGACCCATTTGCGCATGCGCAATAATGCCCGTGCATCACTTCTGATGAATTAGAAGCTGTTATGAACGCCAGTGACGCTCTGCCAACTGAGCTAAGCGTGTTAGCTCAACCCAACCCAACAAGGTGCGTGGAAGGCAGGGATATGAGATACGGGCTGTTTGGCTGACCTTCGTACTTCATTGTAACCTGCACAACCAACCCAACAAGGTGGATCTTGTTAACCTGCTTGCAGTGAGCTCAGTTGGCAGAGCAATTAGGGGTCACTGGCGTTCATAACAGTGATGCGCATGCGCAAATGGGTCGTAGCTAGTAGAGAGGAGTAGAAGTCAGTGTAGAGCCGTACCACCTTCCCTCGTAGAGCCACACCCACTTTGAAGCAATCATCAGTGTTCCCTGCAAACATGGCAATGTAGGAGGAAGGCTTGGGCACCTGGGGGGGGCAGCTAGGTATGGATTCTAGGTCGTGCCTAGGAACCACGCATACACGACTTAGTTTGCCTTATGGTCTTCGGTACATACATCACGTGACCTGGTTTATGGGTGTGGTCAGTTCATCTAGCTCCCCTTTCAGTGCTGGTACGTACCTGAGAACTACATGTAGGACATCCGCTACAGTGCAGGCCCCCACAGGGGAACAGTAGAATTGTTGGTTGTGCAAGAATTCAAGTGTACAGAGGACTTGCACAGAAGTGTGAATGGTCACAAACTGCAGGAACAGGAACGACATGGACTACGAGGACACTGGCACAGCTGTCCGCCGTTTGCCTGGTTTGCTAAATAACGTTCGGTACACAGGAACTCAGTGGACTGCCACAGTACGTACAGGAATGGGTACAGTACAGGACGAACTCTGTCCGTCTTCACAAGAATTGTCTGAAACCGGCACAAACTGGCACGAATTGTCTTCACAAACTGTTTACAGTACATGAATGGTGCAGGACTCAGTACGTGTGTACACACACTACCACAATGTGCGGTATTTAGTAGAGGTCCATGTATAGTAATGGCTACTGCTGTGATATTTCTACATGGACACCTGCTCTGACCTGACCCAAAAAACATGCATGTTATTTGTACCACAGAAGCCATAGAGATCAAAGAAACCGGCTGTAGTACAAATCCTGTAAGACTATCCCCACTATCAAAATAGCATTGTATTAGCTCATTAATATTCATATGTAGTGTATTGTGTGCTGACTCATCACTAAGAAGTACTTAGTGCTGAGTCAGTGCGCCATACACTTACACTACGATATGAATTATTCATGAGCAGCGGTTTCTTTGATCTCTATGGCTTCTGTGGTACAAACCGGTTACACTACACCCACTCAGTGGTTAGTCTGGCGTAGCCACACCCTCTCATAAGCGGGAGAAGGTCTGGTCTGCTTAGCATCAACGACTTGTGCAGACTGTCCAGAATCTGGTCAATCCAATGAGATTACAGAAGAGCCAATTATAACATTCCATGCTTACGTGACGTCATGGGAATGGCTGAACCAGGCTATGGCAGTTTTCTGAGAGAAGTGGTTGCATCACGAGCTGAAGCACGCTCGTTAGGGTATTTGTACTTGAAAGAACAGCTGTATCAAGCTTCGTAAATGGTAGTGACGAGTGCTGCCTAGATCTGTATTTAAGAGTCTCTGCTATGCTATTCTGCCAATCGTATTCCATAGTTTTCTGGGCACTGGGCGCCAACTCTTGTTATGCCGCTCACAGCTATGTACTAGCTATGAGTCAGCATTCTTCCACTAATGATATTCATTATTGCACGCGCGCGTTTAAATTTATGACGTAATGAAACATTCCACTGCACAAGTCGTTGATGCTAAGCAGACCAGACCCTCTCCCGCTTATGAGAGGGTGTGGCTACGCCAGACTACCCAGTGGTTTAGTGTATACACTACTCGTGCTATGCATATATCCACTAAACCACCTCGTGGGTGTAGATATGTACCTTACTTTGTGTATTTGCTTTATCATTCATGCTGTTCATACGAATCTTCGAGAGGTGTTTGTGCTATTGTTATTGCTGACACACAAAAACATATGACGAAACATTTTTCCAGGCAAATTCGCGCGCGATATGGTGGCCAGCTTCCACTTAAGCTATTCAGTTCTAAACTTGGTAAACGTTTGCATATGCTGGAGTTACACTATTGAAAGTTGACAATATGAAAGCTGTGCTATTCACAATAATGTCCAACATATCAGGTTTCTCTGTAGTCGTTTTAAGCACCAGCTCCTTCGTATTGTATTGCCACCTGGATATGAAAAATTAGCTAATAACGGTGCACAGTCCGTGCCCATTGGGATACCGTCTGCGACGTAAAATCATACTGACTAGCTTTTCTTTGAAAATTTAGACTGAGTCCAGTACGCTTCCCTCTTATAGTAAATACCCAGCTCCTCTTAACAACAATTTAAGATTATATTTCAAATACTGGCCAGAGTACATGTACAGTACATGTACAGGAAATGTGCACATACTGGACTCTCCACATACTGGGATACACCACATTTACAAATATGCGGACATGTTTGATGGTACGAGTCACTGTCTTATAGTCAACTGTAGACGGTCCCCCTCGTCAAAAAAGGACGCGACCTTGAGTGTCTACGTGGAGAGCTCTTCCAACTGAGCTCACTGTTGGGTTGGTTTTGCAGGTTAGAAGTGACTCAAATAAGAGCAATGAGGTCAGCCCGGTAGAGCCCACTACTATCTGTGCTTACAAAAGGCTGTATCGCAATAACACACCTGGGTGAAGCTAACCCGACATGTCAGTTGGCAGAGCAATTAGAGGTCACTGGCAGTATTGCGCATACGCAAATGGTAGTAGCAGCTAGGTATGGGTGCAAAACCACGCATACAAGATTTAGTTTGCCTTGTGGTCTTCGGTACCCTCTCTTTTTCAAGAAATGGACGTGTCTCAGCCAAGTTCCAATGTGGAAGTATGCTCACTCTCTGTCTCTCCGTCTCTCTCCCCCTATATTCACGCTCTTACTCTTTTTCTCCTTCAAGAAATGGGCGTGTCTCAGTCGGAGGGGAGTTCCGATGTGGAGGTATGTTCTCTGTCTTTCTTCTCTCCTCTCCCTCTCCTTCGCTCTCCCTCTCAAGAAATGGGCGTGTCTCGGTCAGTTGGAGGGAGTTCCGATGTGGAGGTATGCTCTCTCTCTCTTTATCTCTGTCTCTGTCTCTCTCTGTCTCTCTTTTCTTTCTCTCCCTCTCTCACTGCAATTACTCTCTCTGCTCTCTTTCAAGAAATCTTTCTCCTCTCTCGCTCTCCCTCTCAAAAATGGGCGTGTCTCAGTCGGAGGGGTGTTGCGATGTAGAGGTATGCTCTCTCTCTCTGTTATGCTAGTAATTAGCTTCTTCATTTCTGCTGTTAAAAATACGAATTCCCTCACCTTGTCCAAAAATAAAAATAATAGGGAATGACATGCTGATCCAGAGTTGACGTTCCAATAAACAACCCACGCACCACAGGCGCGCGCAGTAGCAGCTATAGTGACCACTTGTTTGTGTTGTTCGGTACCCGCCCAGGTGACCTTGTTTATGGGTGTGGTCAATGTTTTTGTGTGTGGTCAATTTCGCTCCTTTTCAAGTGCTGTTGTTTTATCAATTACTACAGTTTAAGTGTAGATCATGAAAGTGTGTTTCTAAAGCTCTGTCTTTACTGCCCCACATTCTGACAGACATGTCCCACCTAAGGTCAGTAGAGCAGTCCACACGAATGGTGAGTGTTTCCTGTGTAAAATCCATCGCACAAGACTGTTAAGGCACAAAGCCGATATTGGTTTTGTTGTGCATTTATTAGTATATGTGACCGGATATGCGAAAACCGAGCACTTCGCACACAAGATCAAAAATTGCGTTTTTGTAATAATTAGGTAGATATGGGTGCGGTCTATAACTCACAAAAATTTGGAGGTGAGATACGAGACTTGGAACCGAGCCCAGCGATTCAGCATTATTCGTATATCTACAATATTTACATGTTTAGGGCCTAGCGCTGAGAAGTCACAGAGGTAAAGTAAAAACAGCAGCGTGGCATATTCGTGCCGTAAAAGTAATCGTGCCTAAAGTCCATGGGGTGGGGCGATTGGTGCCCTCGAAGAGGTTGAAGTCTTCATCTGCAAAGCAGTCCAGGATTTGCAGTAACTCGCTATTCCATCTTAGCAGAGGCAAATGCAGTCAGTTGAGACGATTCTGTGTTTTACATAAGAGCGGTAGCCATGCGTTCCTGTATAGCTCGACTATGCTGTACGTTTCAGCGTGTAACTTTCACAACGAAGCACATATGAGCGCAAAACTTCGCCTTAAAGACCAAGGAAAGTAACCGTACAAAGAAAAAATTTAGGCCCAGGACGACCTATTTGGCTTTGAACGCGTATATGTCAAATTGTTATTTTTGTGCGAAGTGCTCGGTTTTCGCATATCCGGTCACATATATAAACCTACTTCCTGATATTCATGTCTTCTATGTTTATTATATTAGGCTTTATCTGAAAGATATTTATCATGTAGTCTCTTCGTTACCTTGTACACTGTTTGCACTCCTATCAATACATTCCCTTCTTGCCCATTTTCGTTAATTGTTTCCTTGCATAAACATCCCATAAGTAACCGTCTTAATGCTAGATTACCAGTAATTACATGTCCCACGGGTTGATACAAGAATTACAGCAACGAAATCTATAACAGAGATAGATAACGGTTGACTAAAGGTTTTGCAAAATTCCAGGCAAATCTGAAATGCATATTGCTTCCCTTCCTGAATGTAGCATGGCAAACTGTTTATCTTTAAGCTGAAAATCTTCACCCAGGTAATGCCCACAAGGATAATTTGGTATATCCATAAAATGTTGTTTATCATCAACTATGCACCCCAGTAGTTTGCTGATTTTTTATTTTTTAATTGGGCTCAACATGATCAATTGAAGCCTTGTGGTGTTTTCAAGTCAGCAAGCAGTACAGTAGTCATCAGTTGGAGAACCTGACCAATTTGTCTAATGACCAATAACTTACTGCATGTACTTAAATAGCCGGCATGGGTAATTATTGACTCCCCCTCCTAAAACATTGGGGGAGGCACAGGCCCCCAGAACATATTGTTAGGTTGGAGCTGATATAATGCCTTACTCTGGATTCTACTACTCTCGATAAACAAGAAATATCATTAATACAACTTGCTTCTAATAGGGCTTACCAAGAACTAGTTAGGAAAAAATTGATAAAAATTGTTATACTGTAAGCATCTCTAATTCACTTCAGGCAGGAGGCCTAAGGTGCCCATCTACGTATCCAACTCTATACATTATGCTTGCCTACAAAAAGCCTGTATCTCATGTTATCTCTTCTCTCGATCTCTCGCTTTATCTGAAATGGGCACTCTCTCGCGCGCTCCATGTTGAATCTTAAGCTGAAAACGTTTAAAAGAACGTGAGTCTGATGTCATGTACCCTTTCCAAGTGCTCTCTCCCTCTCTTGGTATAGCTTAGTGTGATCATTCTAGATGCCTGGTATGTAACACTAGAACAGGGAGGGGCTACTCGTATCTACTGAGACGAGGGGCTGCCTGGTGGTTATTGTCGTCGTCCAACCTTTCATCCATGAGTGTATTTTGGGCACTTCATAGTATAGGCACTCTGGTGCATTAAGGCCTGACGCATAGCGCTATACGCGCATTGCGGCCAGGTTAGCGACAAGCTTTGGAGTTGTATATGTTTTTCGATAGGGGACTAAGAGTTGTGCCATTGCATGATGAGAACAGGTCCGATACGTACGAGAGAAGACAACCGGAATTCCATGTTTCGCAGCTTATTTCGCTTTGTGAAATTGCTTGTATGTTCCCTATCGATTTTATTACCCTACAATACTTAAAGGTTTGCTGCAAATACGATTTAAGAAGTCATGTAAGAGATGGGATTTGTGTGTGGATGGATCAGAAACATTACTTGCAGATGCGTTATATCTCATGTTATGGAGCAATGGGTTGGGTGGAGCTTGGTTTTGCAGGTTATAGGCTTCTCTCTCAACCCACTCAGGATTAGTGATTTCAGTGGCTATCACTGTCAGCTGGGCTCTTGGCAGAGCATTGGTACCTCATTACTCTGCTAACTCCCAGCTGACAGAGATAGAGAGTGGAACCAAGCTCCACCCAAACCAACAATGTGTATTATTGTTAAATACAGGCTTTTTGTAAGCATGCAAGCAAATAGATATTCGTTGGGATTCCGCACGAACATTGACCACTTGCCTGCCAGTAATTCCTGCAGTCAATATGGTACGTGAGGTCCTACGCAATTCCTGTACGTGCACCTCAGCCATAAATAAGGTCACATGATGTATGTACCAAACAAGGCAAACTTGCATCAACATCGTGTACCTAGGCAAAACTATGACGAACAATGCTAGTGTACAAGTCCACAAAACGTCATTCCGGGAAAGGATGACCACACCCATAAACATCCTTGAACATTGACCACACCCATAAACGATGTATAGGGGCCTGTACCGAACTGCATGTATGCGTGGTTCCTTCAACCGGGATCAAAGCTAGGGTGTGTTGACCCAAAAGCCCGGATCGGTGAAGGGCCAAGTTCAATTCGAGAATGCAGAGCACTTAACCGGAAAAAATTAATGATGTGGTAATAGTAGATGTGGTGTGCAGTATATCATTAACTCATTACGCGCGGTGAGCCTATATAAAGGCCGCTTTGCGCCGCTGTGCGTTAATTAGAGTACGCGACGGACCTATTAATAGGCCCGTTTTATATACGCGCGGAATTGCATATGCACATCCAGCTGCGCATGCGAAATTATTGCAAATAGTGGAGAAAGCAATATGAGCAGATTAACAGCACATGATACCCTGGATTTAATGTTTGCTGATCCCCTGGATGATCTTGATTCTGGAGGAGAACTAGACATAGAGGAAGATCCTGACTTCCCTCTTCCAAGTGCAACTGACAGTGATGACAGTGATGACTCCAGTCAATCTGAGTATGAATTTGATGATGTGTCAAGTACAGGTAAGAAAATGCATGAGTAGTAATTACACACTAAAATAAGTCCTATTTGTAGGTAGCAATGAAGAGCAACGCCCTGAATTAGGCAGAGGAAGCAACAGAGGAAGAGGACGTGGGGGACAGAGAAAGAGTACGGAGAGTGCGAGTGCTAGCAGCAGAGGAAGAGGTGGACAGAGCAGCAGAGGAAGAGGTAGACAGAGTAGCAGAGGAAGAGCAGCAAAAGAAGAGGTGGACAGAGCAGCAGAGGAAGAGAGAGACAGAGTAGTGGAGGGAGAGTAACAAGTAGCACGAGCAGGGGAAGCAGACAAAGAGGGTTTATCCCCAGTACTATTCCCTGGGATACTGTGGCAGACCCTGCTGACACTCCTCTCACACAGGAGCAAATGTACAGTTTCCACCTACTGCACAGCCCGTTGACTTCCTCCCACTTTCCTTGACAATGCCATCCTCACTCACATCGCAGAAGAGACCAATCAGTAAATACCTGATAAAAATAATAAATAATAACAGTAACAAAAATATTACCATGAAAATTGGGAAGGGATACCATACAATTTCTGTTCCCACAGGTATGCTTCACAGAGAATAGAGAAACAGGCAGAGGGGAAGATCAAACGTCGTAGTCGTCTCAACAAGTGGGTCTCAGTCACAGTCAGTGAGCTTTGGGGTTTCTTTTCCATCATCATCAACATGGGAATCATCAATCTTCCATCAATAGAGGACTACTGGAGGACGACATGGATTACTGAGATTCCCTTCTTCTCTCGAGTCATGCCTAGGGATAGGTTTGAGCTGATATTCTGGATGCTGCATGTACATCCCATCCTCCAAAACGCATTGACAAGGTTGGAATGCTACTACAAATGCTCCTCAGCAAGTTTCGTGCTAGCTACACTCCGAAGCGCAATCTAGCTGTGGATGAAACCATGTTGCGATTTCGGGGAAGGTTTGCCGGTAAGCAGTATATGCCCAAGAAACCAGTAAAGTGGGGTATCAAATCATTCACCCTGGCTGACAGTAGTAATGGATATGTTTTGAATATACTGCTCTACACTGGTGCCAAAACCTTAGATGTCACCGATCCTATCCATTCCACTCTTCCACAGCCAGCTCGTGTAGTACTACATTTACTGGAGCCTTACCTTCACAAGGGATACCACGTATTCACTGACCGGTATTACACGAGTATACCTCTAGCACAAGCCCTTCACGCTAACAGAACTGCTTTCACTGGCACAGCTGTTAGAGACAGGGCAGATCTTCCTGACCCACTTCGACTCCAACAGTAGGGCAAGTGATGACATTTCGCAGCAGTCACTATCTGATGGTTCTTTCTTGGAGGGCAAAGAAGAGGAAGACACCCGTAATCATGGTTAGCACCGAGTGTTCTGCAAGAATGGTGGAGGTAGCCAACACAACTAAGCCATCTGCTGTACACGAGTACAACAAGAACATGAACGGTGTAGACAGTACACCATCTCTTACCCGTTCATTCGGAAAACATTGAAGTGGTGGCGCAAGGTGTTTTTTTGGCTAATGGATTTGTGCATAACCAATAGTTATGCACTATACAGGGAGACAAAAGACGCACCTATACCTCATCTCAGATTCCGCCGTTTGATTGTGGAATCGCTTGCCACACTGTATCTGTCTACAGCTCCCCCTCGTCGTCGAGTTGGCCGTCCAAGGAAGAGGTCACATCCTGACTCAGGTGATCCTGAACGGCTTAATGGAAAGCTTCACCTCCTGGACAAGAGGCAACAAAGAAGATGTGTTGTGTGTGGTACCTCTCGCAGTGGAGAACGGCACAGATCAGTGTACTTTTGTAAAACATGTCCAGACAACCCCAGTCTTTGTCCAGGCACATGCTTCGAGCGCTACCACACCCTCAGCAACTATGTAATGTAAGTATCATGGAAGCAGGCTGTACGTATCATCATGTACGATAAACAGCATTCTCTACCCCATTCTCATATAGATACACAAATGTAGGTGTGTGGTACCTCTCGCAGTGGAGAACGGCACAGATCAGTGTACTTTTGTAAAACATGTCCAGACAACCCCAGTCTTTGTCCAGGCACATGCCTCGAGCGCTACCACACCCTCAGCAACTATGTAATGTAACCAAACATTGTATCATGGAAGCAGGCTGTACGTATCATCATGTACGATAAACAGCATTCTCTACCCCATTCTCATATAGATACACAAATGTAGGTCTAGCTAAATTTATCTGAATATTCCTGGTCCGATATCTACACCGCCATTGCTTTGGAGAGAGCAGCTGCACGTAGTCACACGTAGTCACACGCGTATCTTCACACATCCGCACACAGCATGGTTAGAAACACGCAATCCGGTCCTTATACGCTTAAGATACATCTTCTTTTAGTAATGAACTCCCCTATACAGCCTTAGAGGCTGACTAAAGTACGGCAGTTACTTGCGCAATACACGCAGAGAAATTATTCCGCGCGCACGTGCAATACACTAAATTAGATTTCAGCGCGCAATGAGTTAAGGTGTTAGAACAGTTATGTGACATCATAGAATAGAGGATGTACAAATCATACATATTGAAGAGGTTACATTGATTGTACATTGTATTATCAGCAAGGAAAGTTTTGAGCTAGTAATGCCAAAATGACTGGTGATTCTAGATCAAGGAGAATCACATGAAGGACAAATCCACCAATTGAGATCAAGAACTCTAAAAGAATCACATCACTTCTCATGGGTATTAAGGCATGACTCCGCAATTTATCGGCACACGTGAAGATTACGGATGACGCGTATTCCCAATTAACGCGCGCGCGTATTATAACGTATACCTTTTTGAACTTTGACCTTCTATTTTCCTTCAATATACGGACTGCAACCGTTGCCACGCTCGGAGCAGCAGTTGCGGCCAAGCGTCTTGTGCTACTTTCCTACCTATTCGGACATGATAGTGCCTTGAAACGCTTCCTCATATAGTCACGCCACTTACTAGTTTATCATAATATACATATGATGTTACCTGTCTATAGTTTTGGTCAAAAACCATGAGGTATTTTAATGTATGCCCAATTGAGATCGATCAGCACTTCCCCAATTGATTCTAAAAGAATCACATCACTTCCCCAATTGACGTTTCAGATCCAGCATATGGATGAGGCGGGGCCACGCCAGCGACGTTCGATGCTGTCCCTAGCCATATGTGAATATCGCTGTCACATGTTAATGTCATAACGTTGCGTGGACTCCGGACTCTCGTAGACTGGAATGTAGACTGGACTGTATGTTGACACCATACTTGTCAGCGTTCCTAGTCTAATCCACCGAGTCCTCGGTCATCGCCGTTGCGCATGCGCAAATAGTTGTCTGCTATCCCATCGAAAAATGGCGGCAGGCTTACAGTGTCTCCGCTCTGACTGAGGCTTCAACTGTCTCTACCACAACTCCAACTATTCCGTTATTTGTTCGTTTTTTCGACGTGGGCAACTGGCTAAACTTTGAGTGCTGGTGCGGTGGAGGTGTGGTTACAGTCTATGTATTACACCAACACAGTTCGGCTGGGTCTCTAGGGATTCCTGGACCTCGACCAGTACTCAGGGGCTTGTGGGAGTCAATCAAGCGCTGTTATCTCACAGTATGCCGAGTATATATGCCTGAATTTATGTGATAGACTTCGACGTGGGCAACTAGCTAAACCTTGAGAGCTGGTGCGGAGGTGGTGAGGTGGTTACAGTCTATGTATTACACCAACACAGTTCGGCTGGGTGTGTATGGATTCCTGGACCTCGACCAGCACTCAGGGGCTCGTGGGAGTCAATCAAGCACTGTTATCTCACAGTATGCTTTTTTATGCCTGAATTTGTAATTTGTGCATACACCTGATTTTGTAGTCTGTATCCTATGTGTGTTTCTGTGTGTATGCCTATGCCCTTTTATTTTTTGTTTGCTGTATGCTCGTGCCCCTTGTAGGGCTTCTCGTATGAAACATTGAACATCAGTGACGTAACGGTCGCGCTGTATGGTGAGTTAATGCGCATGGGCAGCCGTAGTTGAGCCTGTTTTGTTTCTGTGTGTAAATTGTGACCTTGTAGTCAACGTTTACTGGATGCATTTAGCTCCCTTTTCAGGCCCTCTTCATGGGATTTCACATGTACAGTAACAATATCCGCCACAGCATGTCCTCACAACAGTTGTGCAGGATCTTCGGTACAGGGCACAGTACATGTTGCGTAACCCCCGCTGTCCAGGGATACCTTTTTATCTCAGTGGGTATGGGTGTCTTTGGTGGCTTCATTGCTTCCGGCCCACTCTTTGTGTGTGAACCCAAAACATCTTTGATGTGTAGCTACATGTATTAGCATGATCATACCCACGAACACATGCATTTACACATGGAGGGCTCTCCTACTCACCCAGAGTAAACCGATGGTGCTACCGGCACAGTACATGCATTGCTGGTTTCACGTGCTGCGTAGTAACATGTACAAGGACCGTTTGCCTGGTTTGCTCTGCGAAAGCTAGTTCGTCGGTACACGCACGTGACCTATGTTTACTGGATGCATTTGTCTCCCATTTCACCAGTATAGGTCATAGTACATGTACAGGATCGTGGGATTTTCCACAGTATATACTGTCAGAGTAACAGTACGTAGGACCCTGCCTGAATTTCTGCTAGGAATTCCACATCGACTTCACAGTATATGGATTGTGCAGGATTTCTCTTCACAAACGGACACAAACTGGCACAGTAACACGTCGACTCAGCCATTTATCCGCACACGTGAAGATGACACGGACAGGACCACAAATTTGCCATGTATCACGAGAGAAGCAGCATACTGTGCGGTATTTGGGGGCCGTGAAATGTCAGTGTTAACTTCAATGCTAAATACTGCTCTCAGGCTTGTCTCTGTGTAAATTTAGTGTGTGTATGCGTTGTTATACTGGAATTGTGCAGGATTACTGCTACATACTGGCCATGGTACATAAGTACATGTACAGGTCCTGAGCAGGACATTGGGAGGACAATGCACATATTGCTCTCCCTGATGGACGACATAGAAGATGTATTACGCCTGTGTAGAACAGCTCCGCCCTTCTGCTCTATGCCTAAATACTCAGCCACAGGCAGCCCCTCAGATACGAGTAGCCCCTCATTCTCCTACAGCCCCTCCCATAATACAACAGCTAGCAGTCCTACATATATGTCTAGTGCTTCAGACTTCACTGCAACACCAGGCATCTATTTACCCCATCATTACCTAGAGAGGGAGAAAGCATTTAGATAGTACTTGGGTACATGACATCAAACTAAGATTCTCTTTCTTTGCTAGCTTGAGCTTGATGTCAGAACTTCCATCAGTCACACCAAGACCGCTCTAAAGGCAAGCTCTCAGTACATGCCAAAAAAGCCACACAAGTGCGGCTAAACTCATCTTCTCATTATTCGACAATGGCTTTGGAGCGAGTGCGCTTCCGGCTGAAAAGAGAAAGAAGAAAGACGGGGAGAGAGGGGGGAGGAAGAGAGAGAGGGAGCACACCTTGACACCAGAATTCCCCTCCAACTGACTGAGACAGATAAAATCAAAAGCAAGAGGGAGGGAGAGTGATAGTAAGAGAGAGAAGGAGGGAGGGAGGGAGGGAGGGAAAGGAGAAAAGAACGGAGAAAAGGAAGGACTTTACAGTGAGAGAGAGAGATGAAATGCCATCTCATGTTGGTTTGCAAACACAGAGAGGGAGGGAGGAGTGGACTGAGACGTACCCATTTTTTGAGCATATTCACAACACTGCATTGTAAGGTCTGTAAGTTGGGAAACACAAGAGAGAGAGAGAGAGCGAGAGAGCAGAGAGGGAGAGAGAGAGAGGGAGGGAGGGAGGGAAAGGAGAAAGGGAGAAAGGGAGGGAAGGAGGGGGAAGGAGGGAGGAAGGGAGGGAAAGGAGAGAGAGGGAGGGAGGGAGGGAAGGAGCGAGAGAGGAGAGAGAGAGAAGGGGAGCACACCAACACCAGAGTT